>CM035815.1:47401892-47411892 GCA_020458035.1 Magallana ariakensis | reverse complement strand
CCCTTGGGCCTCTAGTTTTGGGTTTTTTTTTTATTTAACGATTTTGATATTTTACATAGCATGCTTTGCATTTGAACATCATCTGTCTGGTATGTTCTGTATTATGTTTAGACAGGTGATGAATGCAAAGCATGGTATTTAAAATATCAAAATCGTTAAAAAAAGCCAGGAAAATGTCAGATATTTCGGACTACAGCAGAATTTGAACCCCGAACACGTCTATACTCACTAATCCAGGACAAAACCAAAGAGCCATGGGAGAATTTTTAATATGTGGTATAAACTAGTATTCAAAACAACATTGTCATATCTCTGGACTTTGTTTATTATCCTCCGGAAAATATTTTGCAAAGTACATAATTAGTCATCTCTGGGTCATTTCTTCGTCTCTTTTTAGCTCACCTGAGCTCAAGTGAGCTTTGTCCGTTGTCTGTCGGCGTTGACGTTGTCGTTGGTGTTGGCGTTGGCGTTGTTGTAAACTTTTCACATTTTCATCTTCTTCTCCAGAACCACTGTGCAGATTTCAACCAAACTTGGCACAAAACATCACTGAATAAAGGGGATTCAAGTATGTTCAAATGAAGGGCCACACCCTTTTCAAAGGGGAGATAATTTAGAATTATTGAAAATTTGTTGGTATTTTTCAAAAATCTTCTTCTCAAAAACTATTAGGCCAGAAAAGCTCAAACTGGTATGGAAGCATCCTCAGGTAGTGTAGATTCAAGTTTAAAATCATGGTCCCCAGGGGTAGGGTGGGGCCACAATGGGGGGATGGATTTTTACATAGGAATGTATAGAGAAAATCTTTAAAAATCTTCATCTCAAAACATATTTGGCCAGAAATTCTCAAACTTGTGTGGAGGCATCCTCAGGTAGTGTAGATTCAAGTTTGTTCAAATCATGGTCCCCAGGGGTAGGGTGGGGCCACAATGGGGGGGGGGGTGAAATTTTACATAGGAATATATAGAGAAAATCTTCAAAAATCTTCATCTCAAAAACTTTTAGGCCAGAAAAGCTCAAACTTGTGTGGAAGCATCATCAGATAGTGTAGATTCAAGTTTAATTAAATCATGGTCCCCGGAGGTAGGGTGGGGCCATAATGAGGGGACGAATTTTTACATGGGAACATATAGAGAAAATCTTTAAAAATCTACTTCTTACAAACAATTAGGCCAGAAAAGCTCAAACTTGTGTGGAAGCATCCTCATTTAGTGTTGATTCAAGTTTGTTTAAATCATGGTCCCTAGGGTCAGGGTGGGGCCACAATGGGGGGATGAATTTTTACATAGGAATATATAGAGAAAATCTTTACAAATCTTCTTCTTAAAAACTATTAAGCCAGAAAAGCTTTAACTTGTGTGGAAACATCCTCAGGTAGTGTAGATTCAAGTTTGTTTAAATCATGGCCCCCGGGGGTAGGGTGGGGCCACAATGGGGGGAAATTTTTACATAGGAATATATAGAGAAAATCTTTAAAAATCTTCTCAAAACCTATTGGGACAGAAAAGCTCAAACTTGTGTGGAAGCATCCTCATATAGTGTAGATTCAAGTTTGTTTAAATCATGGTCAGGGTGGGACCACAATGGGGGGATGAATTTTTACATAGGAATATATAGAGAAAATCTTTAAAAATCTTCTTCTTTAAAACTATTAGGCCAGAAAAGCTCAAATTTAAGTGGAAGCATCCTCAGATAGTGTAGATTCAAGTTTGTTTAAATCATGGTCCCCGGGGGTAGGGTGGGGCCACAATGGGGGGATGAATTTTTACATAACATATACATGTATATAAAAAAATCTTTAAAAATCTTCTTCTCAAAAACTATTAGGCCAGAAATGCTTCAATTTGAGCGGAAGCATCCTCAGGTAGTGTAGATTCAAGTTTATTTAAATCATGGTCCCCGGGGGTAGAGTGGGGTCACAATGGGGGGATGAATTTTTACATAGGAATATAAAGAGAAAGTCTTTAAAAATCTTCTTCTCAAAAACTATTAGACCAGAAAAGCTCAAATTGAGTGGAAGCATACTTAGATAGTGTAGATTCAAGTTTGTTTAAATCATGGTCCCCGGGGGTAGGGTGGGGCAACAATGGAGGATGTATTTTTACACAGGTATATATAGAGAAAATCTATAAAAATCTTCTTCTCAAAAACTATTAGACCAGAAAAGCTCCAATTTGAGCGGAAGCATCCTCAGTCTATAGTATTGATTCAAGTTTGTTTAAATAATGGTCCTTGGGGGTTAGGGTGGGGCCACCATGGGGGGCATCCTCAAATAGTGTAGATTCAAGTTTGTTTAAATCATGGTGCCCGGGGGTAGGGCGGGGCCACAATGGAGGGATGAATTTTTACAAAGGAATTATATATATAGAGAAGATCTTTAAAAATCGTCTTCTCAAATCTTCTTTTCACTGCAAAAAGCAGTAACTTGTGTGAAAGCATTTATAAACAGTACACGTATGAATATATAACAGCAAGCTTAGCATCATTGAGAATATTGAGTTGAGGTCAGACAACATTCAGGTATTAAAGACATTGCCTTCCTTAGTGAAGAGCATTGCGAAAAGCTGAGCGAGCGCTCGCCAAAATTTATGTTGCAGAGACGTGTTCTCAACATTCAACAAATTTTGACTCAGACTGTTCAACACGCCTCAGAACAGCAGAGGCGTGTTCAGCAGAGAGAGAGAGCGCTTGCACTATTGAACATGCACGCCTCTGATTGCACACTTGAACTCGTGGATGACATAATTCCCTACATTGTCTTAAATTTTGTGTTTATTTCTTGTTTTATGTGCATCATCTGTTAATGATGCATCGACCTTTATATTTAATGTTATTTTCCTCCCGACTGTTGAAAAGTACAAAAAAGTTGATAATTTCATTGCGACTGAGTAACACAGCAATGCAAGACGTACGTCTACAGGTTAGACCTCTACAGCGAAATACTTTAAACTGTTGAGAGGTCTGCAGCTTATATAGGGGTTGAAGGGATAGCGGCATTGAAAAAGAAATATGGCGGACGATGCTTTTTATGAGTAGCGTTCAGCTTTAAGATGAAATTCATCATGCAATATGAGTACACTGTATAAAGTCATGTTTTTTCCTACAAACACCTCAATCCGTTTGGCTTTAACTTTTGAACTTATTGAAAATAATTATTTTTTATTAAACTATTGATGCTTTTATTTGTACTGATACTGCAATAATAGACCTCTGTCTATACTACAAAATCAGAATTGTACAAACACATCTTGTTTTGTTTTGTTGATCTTCAACGTCATTGAAAATATAATACACTCTGCATTTTCATTGTTTCTATTGCTGAATCTGTAGATCATTTATTAAGTCTTCTACATTATACAGTACTTTTCTTTATCACTTTTTCAACCATGGAACTTTTAATGCATCTTTTTATACCATCAAATCAAAACGGAATGTCAAAAGACACTAATTTTACCTTGCCTATTCAGTACATGTATTGGCAACTTTTTTCACGCCTTGTTTTCTAAACTGCAGATCATTACCAGACAGTAAATTAAAAACCATCATAAATACATTTTAAAAACTTGTATGCTTTTTTATTGACAAATGTGAGAAATGAATTACATCATTTTTACAACATATTGCAAACAATTATGTTAATTAAAATAACAACCTCACATTACCCACTTGGATTTGTGTTGGGCCACTAAATAGTTCTAGTTTTGTCTCTCTGACAGTTTCTTTGAATATCATGTCAAACCAATGCAAAATTAAGTAACAATCTAAAATTTCTACTACAAATACAATACAGCTAAGAAAATTCTGTTTTTTTGGTCCTTACAAAATAATTAAAACAATATGACACACGATCGAATGCACATAAGAAATCAAAGAATTCATAAAATGCTAAAATAGTTCATAGAATTAGAATGAGGAATTTTTTTTTCTAGATATAAATTCTAAAGTGAGTACACTATAAATTTTTAAAACCTTTGCACATTTAATTTAGTGAGACTACATGGGCGATTCCCCTGGATCTGCTGTTGTGTGAAACTGTTCCTTGAAGCTGGTATAATACTCAGGACTTCTATGCCCTGGACATTGAGGTAACCAAAATTTTTACAAAATACACAAGACAGTCACACAAAATCTCCATATCGAGAACCCATCAAATTCAGTACAACAAATTTTTTCACAGGTATTGTTTTCCCTTATAATAAATCAGAATGTGTGTTTTATGGGGGTAATGGACATTAACTATATATATATATATATTTACAGTACATAAAAACAAATTTAAGCTTGCGACACCAGAGTTTTTACCACACCTACTCCGGAGATGCTTTCTCTGCTGTACTGTAGCCTTGATTTGAACCACACTGGTGCCAATGAAGACAGTGATGAAATATAAACAGAATGAGATGATGGATGAACTGAAGATCAGGCACCGTCACTTTAGTCTGAATGTTGCATTCGTCAGTTACACTAAGAGTTCCTTTCATGTCTATATTTTCACAACACACCTCCTGTCTGCTGTTGGAATACATCTATACTATCTCCGTCTTCCATATCCAACTATGAAGTACATAAAAAAATGAAAAAATTAGACACAAATTGAAACTTTCAAAACACATTGGTTCTTTCACTTTTCTTTGCAAAAACAGAAGGCACTCCATTCAACAAGAATTGAGCAATAATACAGTAATACCTGGTCAGATACTGACTTTATTAATTTTTAAACAAAGGAAAACTAGAAATTAAATCATTTCACTTACCCCTGAAGGTGTGTCTGTTTCATTTATGGGATTTCCGTCAAACCTAAATCGCACAACTCCAAGCTTTAATCCCTGGAAAAAAGATACAGTGAAGGTCATCAAATTTTGTTTTAAAAACAAATTTATATCAATTCATTAACAAGTACAAAACTGTTTGATTACAAGATATATACTTACAGCTCTGTCACAGTATGCAGACATCAGTTTCCTCAGGGGGGTGTTCTTCTTAATTTTAAAATGTACAACACTTCCATCTTGTCCAGTGACCTTTAAGTTAATGTGTTCACTGCTTTCAGGTTTAATTTCATCCTAAAATAAATGAAACAATACACGTCTTATGACATGGACAATATTTTATTTTAAATATGAAAATTATTAATAAAATTCAATAAAAGTACAGGTCTACAGCTCAATAATTTTAAAGCAACATAATTCAAAGTTTCAATTCTTTACTTAGTTCTTTTTTAAAAGCTGTAACACATTAGAAGTAATGGGAGTACAAACGACTAATGATCCATTAACCAGGTTGGGACCAATCGCCCAAATGGGATATAATAGCCCGAATGGGATATAAATTTAAAGTGCAAAAAATAAATTTTTTTGATTTTGAAATTTTTGATATAAATCCGCATTAGAATAGATGAAATGTAACAACTTTTGGTAAACAACTTTTTCTGTAACCGTACTATTACAGAGATTGATCCCTCAGTATATACAAAACTTCTTGGGGATCAATCTTACAAACTATAGACACATAGAAAACCTTCTTAACCAAAAGTTGTTGCATTTGATATACATAAATGCGGATTTATATCAAAAATTTCAAACTCTAAAATTTTTATTTTTTGCACTTTAAATTTATATCCCATTTGGGCTATTATATCCCACACGGGCTATTATATCCCAAACGGGCGATTGGTCCCAACCTGTTAACCCCCCCCCCCCTCTCAAATAAAATTATTTTTCTATCAACAAATGTGGTCAAGGCTTAATAATGGACTTTTTAAATTATTATTCATTATAGTATCACTATAAACTCAAAGAGACAAAAGAAAATGCACAAGACGACAGTTTACTATAAAGACGCGTGCCTTCCACACCGCATGGGGAAAACGAAAACAGCATTGTTCAAATCACAACGCGGGAAGGAGTGTCGCCGTAATAACTTCAGCGAATCCAAAGATGCTTTTTTTCGAAAGTCCATTCATTAACTGAGTCTTTACCTTTTTCTCCTCTGACATTTTGGTTTATCTTAATAAGTTCTGGTACTGAGCCCTGTCTCTAGAGTCTGTCGGCTTTCCGCTGTTAAAATGGCGCACAAAGGAAATACCCGTGTAATGCAGTGCTTTGTAAAACGAGTTTTCATTGGTTGTTGATTTTGACCTTCAAATGGCCTTGAAAATAGTTTCAAGACCAATTCGAGACCAGAATCTATCGATAATGATAAATAAGGTAGCATATTTTGTGTTTTGTTAACCATATATTAAATCAAGTACCTTTAAATCATAATTTAGAGAATTATTAAATCTTATAATATTTATAAACAGTTTTCACTAAACTTGGAAGATAGGTGTATGCTAAATTTATCATCCAATGAAAACTGTTATAATCTGAGTAGAATATTTTACAGGTTATTTAGTACATTTTACATTTTTTTTTTACGCAATATTTAACATTTTTCCACAGAATAAAGTATTGGTAGAGCTATGGTTTTTATCAATCTGTTTTATCAGAACGCTTGGAAAATTGATATTTTTATTTTCAGTAATGCATTCTTTTTCACCTGACATGAAGAAAAGCTTCCATACTTTTTCTCTCTTTTTTTTTTATATATATCTACTCTGAATCACTTTTTGCTTTTTTTATTTTGAACTAGTATTTATGGATTACTGTGTATTTAATACACCATTTTTTTTTTAAGTTGCGAACTGTTTTTATAAATTGGAATTTAGTTTCTGTTTACATATCAGTAAAAGCTAGGGGCATGGTCACCATTTGGTCAATTTCTATTTTACTGTTTTTATTATTGACAATGCTTTAGGAATGCATTTTCAACGACCAAATAAAATTTGAGAGCCAGTAGTGAAGTTATAAGCAAGATACGGGGGTCACAATTCTCTGTCATGTAAACCAGGCTCGTGCCCTGTTTTTGTTTACATTAGTTCAATATATCGGTAAAAATTCTTTTTCAAGCTGAATTTTCTATCTTATTATTCATTTTAAGCATGGATAAACAGATCCTAACATATACCACATTCAATTTCGGTCTAAAACTGGAGATTTCACTTCAACGTTCAAAATGTAAACAAAAGCTTTAATTGTTTACATAGCAAAAAATTGTAAGCCCTGTAACTCGCTTATAACTCAACAAATGACAGTTAAAGTTTGATAGCCTATTTAAAATGTCTTACTGAAGCATTGTAAACATAAAAATCGGGAAAATAATTTTTGACCAAAATCGTGACCATGCCCCTTTAAAATTATAATTTGGGTTTTCTTTCACAAACGTTGAAAAGGAGTAAAAATATTTTTTAATACATTTTGGCCTCCGCCCCGGTTTTTCTTTTCATTTGGTCTGTGCTTGTCTAAGTACAATTAAATAATTGGCAACTTGTGAGTATAAAATCCAAGATCCCCCTTAGCATATAACTGCATACTTGGCATCATATAACGTTGTGCAGACTCCAATTAATTGAAAAGCAGTAGGTACATTGGTAGAATTTTCTTTCAATATTTTCTAGTTATGCCCAATAATTAACGTTTTTGGTATTTTAGAACCCCTTATACTTATACATGTAAATCATGGGTTTCAGTTGAATGTGTACATTTACTAAAACAAAAATTATTAGTTATTATACATTTGCGTGCTAATATTTCAGCTCACAAACAATCATATTTTAACATAAATAGAATAATTTTATTCTCCATTTATTTAATTATGCACAAAAACACGTAAATTTACATTATCATGTAATAATTATACAAATTAAGTTAAAAGATCTTCACTTAGTTTTTTTTTTTTCAGTTTAAATTTCAAGTAAAAAAATAAATAAATGAACTTATGCTCAGTATGCAGACAAACTTCAAAAATAAATTGCAAAAATGTCTTAAACTATTTTGGAAAATATTAAGATTGCATGCCATTTTGTTCACAAATTATCAGACTGGATGTCTTAGTTTTTTTTTTTTTAAATCATATTATTTGATCATGCAAACTTCCGCGTGTTTATTATTCATATAGCTAGTCGATCTATTAAACATGCATATTACATGTATTCCAATATTGGTGATGTATAAATTTTTGCAAGCCAATCGTGGTAAAATTAAAAAAATTGTAAAATGTATCAATAAAGCAAATCATTCGATCAAGAAGCGTAAAATATAAAATATAAAACATATATGTAGTATGCGAGATATGGGAAATTTGCACACTTGTATTTAACGTTTTTTGTTTGTCTGTTTTTGCTTTTGTTTCAATCTAATTAAAATTATATGTTCTGAATCGGCTACCGCTGGTGAATTGGGAGAGAATTGTCATGTGTAAATTTTGAATTTACCGGGTGGCAGTAAATACAAAATTTACAACATGAAAATTTTGGCAGTAAACACAAAATTTACAACATGAAAACTAGTTGTCATGTTGTAAATTTTGTATTTACCGCCACCCGGTAAATTCAAAATTTACCAGGTGGCAGTAAATACAAAATTTACAACAACTAGTTGTCATGTTGTAAATTTTGTATTTACTGCCAAAATTTACAAGTTGTCAAGTTGTATTTACTGCCACCTGGTAAATTCAAAATTTACAACATGACAGAATTAACAGCCTTTTGTTTTCACTTTTGATAAAAATGCACTAGGTACTTAAATTTTTCTAATCGAAACTTAGTGTTTTTTTTTTTTTAGTTTCCTGTAATCGTCAGCGAAAATCTACGGAAATTTTGGATTTTTCTACATTTTGTTGCTTTCTTTAACAACCGTTATTAAAGGAGGATGGTCCATTTTAACAATTCATTAACAATCAACAAAATGAATTTAACAGAATTGTGAAATATTCTTTGATCGCCAATAAGCCCATATTGATTAAATTAAACTATCAAATTCTTTTATAGCTTGGAAAAGAAAATCGGGCATTTATTTATCAAATTATTACTACCCCCCCCCCACTCGTTCGTGCACGGACGTTGTCTAGTATAACTCAACTGAATCAGCATATTCTTTGGAATTTTAAAAAATTGCAGAGCAATCATTACAAAGAAAATATTAATTAATGCATTTAGCTAATTGTTATTTTCTGGAGACAGTTATGAATAACTGTCTCCCGGTTATTTCTCTCAGATGCTAAGTATACAAGCAATTCAAAAGGGTTCCAGAACATATGTAAAAATCTTCCTTTTTCATACATTCCTGGAGCCGCCAAATTGCAAGAGTCTAATATGAAGACCTTCTTTAAAAATATTTTTTTAAACGGAATTAATGCAGTTATAACAACACAATGTTTAGATTTATTATTTTACTGGTAGGGGGTGGGGTGCATGCGCTATATATATACAATGTCCCTCTTTGTCGTTTGTTTTTGTTTTGTAAGCCCCCCCCCCTCCAAGCAGAGGGGGGAGGGGCTGGACCCCCTCTGGAAAATTCTAATTTCTTAAATTTACAGTAAAATTACCAAAAACAGGCCTTGGACCCCCTCCCCCCATCGCCAAACAGATATCCCTCGGACCTCCCTGGGGAAAAAAATTTCTGGATCCACGCATGCCTCCCAACAAATACATGAACATATGTATTTTGAGTCTATCAAACCATGAATATTACAGAGTGGTCATTAAGAAGAAAATTATTGCTTAGTTTGAAAGATGTTTTAAACAAAATCCCAAAACAACATGCTCTTTCTTCTTCATTACAATCAAATAATAAAATTAAGTAATTGTGGGATACTAGCATTTGAAAGAGAAATGAATCCAAAGTCAGACAAAAGTAGATGTATTTTATTCATGTTCTGTTGTTTCATTCAATTGGATACACTATACCCAACACCACTGGGGGTTAGTTGACTTGTATTTGTACAGTATAAAAGTCTAAAATTATTTCTCTATTTACATGGTATAAACAAAAGGATACTGGAACATTCAATCAGAGAGATGTGCACTGTACAACTGTAGAAAAGACGGGTTCGGTGATAGAATTATTTCAATACAATACTGATGTGCTAAATCAATTCATCAACAACAAAATTATCATAATGC
>CM035815.1:47389392-47399392 GCA_020458035.1 Magallana ariakensis | reverse complement strand
TGCACCGTACTGTTAAGTTGCAGTTTATCTTATTTTTAGCCAACAAATATTGTGTGTAAAAAAAAAAGGATGTTAAACCTTGAAAAATGTAGATTCTGTATATTTCAAGATTTTAAGGGGTAGATGCAGTTTGTTCACAGTGTGTCACAACCAAACATATAAAACAATCTCAGACATGAAAGCCGAATTGACGATAAATGTGCTGGTTAACTTCACACCAAATTCTGCAGATTTCATTAAATGCCTTGTGATTGCTCAATATCTGATCACTAATGGATGTTTCCATTGAAAATTAATCTAACTTTGATACAAATTGACAGCTTTTCTAAAACTGAATTTGAAACAGTTTCATTCTGTTTACAAAAGTAAACCCCTTGATTGATAAGCAGAACACTACATTAATTTCCTCATCTATGATAATGCTCTTTAGTAAAAAAAAAAATCATATTAAAACCTCTTAAAACCTCTCAAATAAAACCTCTACGATGCAACAAATTCTAAAAATTTCTATTAAAAAATGTCATTGTAAACAAAATTTCCTCTTAAAAAAAGAAACAAAATGAAACATAATAATTATTGTATAAAGACAGCAACATACTTAGTTAACTCTCCATAACGGTTAATAAAATCGTTGCACATACAAAACAAACAAAAATATATACTTTTCCTTATATGTTGTACAAGTTTGTTAGGCGAAAAATATTTTCCATAATGTTTTGCTATTTGTGAAGCCACAATTTGCATAAACATCAGAAAAGAGTGGTCAAACAATAAATGTCTGATCCCACACATTCCAAGTTATCTTGAATTTCGTTTTTCAAGTCCATTCTTGGATTGTGATGCATCAGACGATACCGAGCAGCGTCTTGTAAGCACTTTTGTCTCTGTATCGTTATCATGTTTGACCGAGCCTCTACTGCAGACTGGCATCATGAAGAGTTTCGTCGATTCTGATTTTTTAGCACTTGATACACATTGTCTACTTTTGATAATCCTTCAAAAAATGGTAACAAGTCCAGTAGCTCTGTGTCAGTCATGTCATCAAACCAGGAATTCACCCCAACCTACAATACAAGGCAGTGTCAAATCAACATGACCATTTCTTCGATATATAAAACCAGATCATCAGTTTGTTCACGATAACTTAATTATTCTCAGTAAAATATCACATGAAAAAATACCTTGATATTCTTACATAATGTAATAAGAGTTAATTCTACACACCATATTTCTAGCTATATACAGTATAATAGTCAATATCTAGCCCCTGCTGAGTGGACAGATGAACCATGCCACATCATATTGAATCCACTTAAACATGGGTGTATTAGAATTAATTGCAGATACAAAATCACAAGATTCTATTCACTGAACACCATCAATGATCATGTACTGGTGGTGGAATATGGCATCCTTACCAGTTCTGCCCCAAAAAATGTATATCAAGTTGCAAAAATAGGGAGCCAGTCTATTGTTTTCTTGTTTCTGACATGTAATACAAGTTATTCTTCTCTGTGTTATAGGATATGAATGTGTACATACCATGTGAAGCAGTCTTATAATTTCAATTTCTTTATTGACCAATTAAGGGCCCTCAAGGGGCAACATGAAGATTACCAAAAGCTATATTGCTAAGGTCTATCCTCACGTATTTATAGTAACAACAAACAACTATTCTGTATAAGAGTGTAAAACACTTTACTGACACGCTACATGTACTTACAGCATTGTCTGGATGGAAGATGTAAGAAGCTGGTGAATTGTCTATAATGACTACTTGAGCCAAATCTCGCCCCAGTCGACTCAGGTCCTGAAAGACACAGCAGAATGTTATCACTGTTAATTTGGATGACTATAGTTTAGATTGAAACTGACAATGAAAAACCTGCATGATCATGCATTAGAAAAGAACATATCAATAGTTTGTATGAGGTCTATCGATTTGAAAAAAAAAAAAAATCAAGGTTGAATCTTAATCATTCAGTGAAAAATTGATATATCATTTAACATTCATTAATAAAGTGACAGCTTTTAGAGACTTAAATTGTGTGAATAAATCAGAACTGTAATCAAAAAAACAATCTTGTGGGAAAAAAAAGGAACCAAAACAAAACCTTTAAAGGGCCTCTTAAGTACTTGCATAATTCATATCTATAACTTGATATGGTTACTTAAATGAAATGTCCTCATAATTTTATCTCTTAGCTTCCTTAGTGTATTAAAAATCCAAATCGAATGATCTTTTTAATAAAATGTTTTGATAAAATATTACATAATTTGTAAAGCAGATATAATTCTCAAAGGGTGAGGTGGACTGACATTTCAATCATTTTTATCATGTGTTCCTAAAGGTTTTACATGAAATTATAGGCAAACTTTTGTAACTTCTTTTTTATAACCATTTGAATGTTTTTAGAACTAGAACACCTTTTATTTTGTCTGTTGATGAATTCATGGGAAAATGTAGCACTATTCCATGCACATTGGCTCTCAGCAAAACATTTCATATCAAAGCTGACAGATTTTATTGCATGAATCCTAAATTCCATTCCCAATACATAGGTACATCAAAACATAAAAGATTTGATGATTTATGGACACTGTTATCTGTAGCATTTCACATTTTTCTGATAGCAAGATTAATGTTTGCAGGTCAATATACACTGATATGCACAATAATCTTGTGTATTGATTGTATTTACATTTGATTAGATAACAACTCCATCTAAAATTATTCGCCTCTAAAAAATTCTTGGTTAGAAGAAGATAACTGATGAATTTACATACCAGTGCTTACACATGTCAAGTAATCTTATGAAACAACATCAGACCACTATAGCGGTGTGTGTCCTGTCTCCATGTGTTAACAATCATTTATGAAACAACATCAGACCACTATAGCGGTGTGTGTCCTGTCTCCATGTGTTAACAATCCTATATCATGATTGTTTATAGTCATATAAATGCTGCATGCTTCTGTTTATTTCTATCAGTCATGGGTCTGTCAACTGGTCAATTGAAGTGCATTTATACATATTTCGTGTGTTGTGAGTGAATAGGGCTGTGTTTAAGGGGGGGGGGAGATAAAGTACAGGTAGAAATATATATACTTTATACTTGTACATGTTTACACTTCATGTGACTTCAAACTTAAGATGTACATATTCTGTGTGTTGTAGGTGAATAGGGCTGTGTTTAAGGGGCTGGGGGGAGGGGGGAGATAAAGTACAGGTAGAAATATAAATACTTTATACTTGTACATGTTTACATCTTCATGTGACTTAAAACTCAAGGCCTTTTCCTGCTTGTTGACTGGACTATCAAATGACTTTGGCTTTGGCTCATAATGCAGTCAAATCCTACCAGTGGGCAAAGTTTTAGCTAATTATGAGATATATATGGAGGCTTTTTTTTTTTTGTTGAGACATTTAAGTTTACAGAGAGCCTTGACAGTGTCTGCATTTCCAAAAATTTTGTTTACAGACATAGCAGGATAAAAATTCATGGAGACACGTTTTCTTACTTTGACATAGTTGCCTCGGTGAAAGACACATGATTCCCTGAATAACCTTGACCTGAAGACCCCCCACTTGTCTAACAAGTCTGCCACAGGATCAGCATACTGCAACAGAAAAAAAATCACTTAAATAATCATCTTCCTGAATAAACAAAACAGTTTTATACAGAGTCAAAGTCAGGTTTTTGACGAATGGTTTGCAAACATCGCTGTCATTAAATTCAGAGCCCAGTGCCAAGTTTACATGCAATCATGCACCGACTTGCAATGCTTACCTTAGCTAAACTAGCAGTAAATAATACGCATTCAAACATCTCTCCCATCTTTTTCAGGAACTCATCAACATAAGGCCGCTTTAGAACGTAAACCTGAGAAGAGACATCATATGAAATGAATACAACTACATAGTAATTATTTTTTGTTTCACAATTCACATCACGATGTGCATCGTAACAAGATCTTTATCACTGAAACACTGACTTAAAGCATTTGTCTATTAATAGAAAACATTTAGCATAATATCAAAATTCTTGCATTGTGTGTGGGTGAATAAATAAATATAAAGAGACACTTGGAATTTGACGACTGAACACAAACCCATTTGAGTTCCATTATTAAATTCAATAGTTATTCACCTAAATTATGACAGTTTAATGTTAATTTTCAAGTAACTTTCAATGCTGTTGGAATATGATTACATAATACAGAATCTGCACACGCACGAAACATTAAGGGTCTTACTTGGTGAACTGTGCCTTCTATTTCAACAGGAACTATAAAATCAGCATTGCTGATAGGCTACAACAGAAAAAGTGAGAAATCAGCAGGATGCCTTACAAAAAAAATTCCTTCATTTTATGGACAAATACCAATGATCTTTATGTTATATTTCATCAAAATTTAACATTTAATCTAATAGAGATTATTTCATTTCTATGAACGTCATGTTACAAATCAGATATACATGACAGGCCACTGAAATATTGATCGGACGATTTCAACTACACTAAACATGGTGGCTTGCAATATGGATTTAAAACCGAGAAGACAAGTCAATGTAAAACATGTAGCCAATGAGGAAGAAAGAGACCCTTTCTTCTCTCGCATTGTCATACCTTAAAAGAGCTATGGACAAGAGTTTCGTCTAGATCAATCACAGCACAGATTTTATTGGTGTCCTTGTTGAGGACCGCTGGAAGAAGGTACTTTTCAGCAGGGCTCTAAAACAACAAACACAACCATCAAATACATTTTCGACATTTATAAAAATAATAGATTTAAAAACAACATAATATGGGAAATGCTCAACTCTGTCACATCACATTTTCTAGTCAAACTGAATGGAGAATATTTACTACATCACGTTACAACTGTAAAAATTAAGTGACATTTTCTAATCAATCTAAATGAAGAATATTTACTACATCACGTTACAACTGTAAAAATTAAGTGACATTTTTTAATCAAACTGAATGGAGAATATTTACTACATCACGTTACAACTGTAAAAATTAAGTGACATTTTCTAATCAATCTAAATGAAAAATATTTACTGCATCACGTTACAACTGTTAAATTCTTTTTCCATTAATATTTCACAGTACTTCATCATTTAAATGTTTACCTTACGTATGACTAATACAAATGCATAATATGTGTACATTACATGTCTCGAGTTCCTTATTTTTGCGTGACCAATTTGATTGTGTGTATTTTGGTGTTGTAAGCGTACCCTAGGGTTTCCATTCTCCTCCACAACAGGAACCTGACAATTACTTGTCTGAGTGTTGTTGTTATTCGTATTCCCAAAACAGCACAGAAAGTTACTAAATATGTTACGATTACGAGGTTTCTTCAAGGAGTTGGTGCTGGACTCCGTCGACGAGCCTGAAATAAACAAGACACGATGACATGAAACAGTTGTGTTAAGCAACAGACTGTGCACCTATAATCGCGATTATACAACTTCCTTTCAATCATCTAGCAGTTAAACTCCAAAAATAATCTGACCTTTGTTCTAATTTATAAATAGAGTAAAAGACACTTTGCATGTTATCTAATCCACTTAGTAATAAGAAAAATCTTAATTAATGCATATCCATCTTGCCTTATTCTTGCCTTCTTACAGTTCTTATTTAAGATCTTGCAGAATATCTTTTGAACATAAAAATACATGTATGAAGGGAGTGTCCAGATTTAAATGTGACATATTCTGTACACTAAACTCTATGAAGGAGGCTTCTAAGGCTATTGATTTTCAGACAAGAAGGCTCCTCTGAATATCCCCATCATAAAATAAATGATTCTACTGTCAAGCCAATATTGCAGGTCTTAAGGTGATCCGCTTTTTAGATAAGAATTTTGATTTTGTCAGTGAAGGCCAGTAAACTGATCTCTTGGCCTGATGATTAGGGGGCAATATTTGGCAAGGACATCGTTCATTGGGGTTCAACAAAAGCGGGAGAAATGAACATAAAATCTATAGGAATGAGTAATATACTATCATATTACCAAGTCATACTGATCAACACAAATTCATTTTGGCAGGTCTTTTATGAAGTATTCTAGAATGATGAAAATGGAGTTATCAATACTGAAATACATGCAATTGTCAGTGAGAGACCCATATTCAAAATGAATTTCCCTGGCCACGTCATGTTCTTAACCCCGAGATGTAACAAGGATGAATAAAGTAATCAAAGGCCTGAAGGCAAATGAACAAAAAGTAAATACTAAAGCTACACAGGTACAAGGTGCTAGGTCAATCTACACAAATAACCAATTGTTGAATGATACTTGCTGATGATATTGAGCATGGAAAATGCAGATAGCATTATATCCACAGGTGCACTTGGAACATGAGTAAGAGTAATGAACTAGAGTTACATGTATTCCTGTAACCTATATGTACCGGTAACAAGCAGCTTAGTCTTGTGCAAGAACAGGGGGGTCTTCTGTGTATAAGAGTGTTAAGCAACATTGCTTAATTCCTGGTGATTTCTTGGCTCTGTTGACTATACACTGTGGAACTAACATGGTTAGTCATTCAACACCTTTTACCCCATTTCATTGAATAATCTATTTCCTTCCTCCAGACCTGCAGAGCAGTTAGCTTTTAAGAATATTTTAATGGGGACCTGCAGCTAAGTTTTCAATGCGTAGGTCTACAATATACTAGGTTTAAATATTTTTTTTTCTGATCAATTTTGTAGGATATAAACTACCTACAGAACGAGAATGCATTCTTTTCAAACTTCCCTGTTTTCAAAATGTGAATCATTTCAAGAGCACATTCTTTAAATAATTTTTTTTTTTTCTTTCCTGCCATCTTGATTTGTTTTTCAAATCTCGATATCAGCTAACCTTTCCAAGATGAGGAAACCCATTTCACCACAGCTTTACAAATCTTGAGGATTCCCAACCAGCATCCAATAGTTGGCATCCTTAAGAAATCTCTGCCATTCTGTTGTTGCGAACCTCTTTACATTCCTTAATCACATAACAACTTGAGTGAAAAGCCTTCAGTTGCTGGGGAACTGTCACCAATCTCGCAGAACTAAACCATAACCAATAATCATCAAATGGCTTCCATTGCCAATCAAACAGCAGTAACTGAACTGATCAGCACTCCAAATCCACTCATAAATGTGACCAAAGGACTATGTCACTATTAATCTTAATGTATTTAACCATAAAGCCTTAATGCAGTGTACAGCCAGCCCCCTTTTCTATCAGTTTCCAAGCTGAACTTTTCACACGTATAAAATTTACAAATGATCAAGTCGATATGCGACTTTCTCCAATCTCCTGGAATAATACATTACTGACAGATCGACAATTTATTTGAGCTTGAAAAATTGTTTCTGTATGAAAACATGGCTCATAAAGCAAACAGATTGTTTTCTTCATTTTTTCGTGATGTCTTATCCTTCACATATATCAACTGAAATGAGGCTTTCCTAATGCCAGGCATGTTGCCAATCCACAAGTGTTTTTTGTACAAATCTATATGTACACGCTTTAAACAGCTGTCTCGGACCGATTAATATTCCCCCCCCCTTCCCCGACTCAGATTGAGAATCACATGGCTGCGTAGGATAGTGAACTACATGTTTTGGCCTCTAGTGTAGTAACTGTATGTAAATGCTAATAATGGCTATTCATTAAGGACCACTACTCTTTCATTATAGCGGGTGATGAAGTTGATAAAAAGCTGATGTGTCTGACATGATCTTCCATAATAATGCCAGTCACTTCTTCTTCCTGGTGTCTGTTTTCATACAACACAGTGTTAGCATAATACAAAAGACCCCGCAGTCAAAGTCACTTCGTAACCCCCTATCTGCACCTTACTTATTGAATTTTATGTCTCGATCGCTGCTTGTATAAAAGTTCCTTGGTAATGTATAAGCGACTCGAATGCAAATACTACCTGACAGTGTATAATCAAACCCAATAAATATCCATGGTGTAGGACCACAATATATGGGGCTGCAAGTTATTTTTCCTTTCAATTTTCATAAATATTAGATGGTGGAACCCACAGCCAATCTTTACAGTAATCAGCCTTTTACCACTGTGCTGCAGTCTTTGACCATATATACCTTCTTTATAATACATACACATGTAATCGAAACACTATTAGACTACTACACATTTTCTAACATATGATAAAAGCCAAATTATATGATACAAGTTTACATCTTTCCACTAAGCCAAAGGCATTGATGATTATTTATTCTAATAGAAACACTAGTCTATTAGAATAATGCAAATTTTCTAACATAAAAGCTGAATTTTACAGTATAAACAAACAATTCCTATGATTAAGAGTTATCACACCTTACTGAGGAACAAACAGTTTGTATATATTATATGCTTTTTTAAAATTCTTATCTAGAGAGAAAAGAAAATGGTGGTTTTTTGTACTTTAAAAGAGTTCTATCTCCAAAATGTACATCAAGTTTATATACAAGTGCTTATAGATTTACACTCTCTAAAAGATTAAATGCACTACACTGCATTTCCTTTTCTGTTGGTGTCAAAACTGCACACCATTCAATCTCATAGTGAATAATCTCGAATCATGTTCTGATTTTGAACTTTCAGGGCACACTGATTCAATATATTTTTAAAGTCTGAATGCAACTACATGTACATTAAGAAGTGTTGACCTCAAAACCTAAAACGAGATTTTTAAAAAGCGTAGGTAATCCATTTTGTTTATAGAAGATTCAGTGATAAACCTCATTCATACTGCTCAAACGCAGTACAAAGCATTTCACTGCTGGCAACCAAGGATCTCATTTTAAAGTAAAACAACAAAATATGCTGATCTTCAAAGACTGAAAATCTTTCAAAAATTTAATATATAAAGGTGAATCAAGTTCCCATTGGTTTAATTAGCTTGCATTTTAGCAAACAGAGAAGGGCAAAGCAGCTCAAAATTCTGATGTAGGCCAGATCATTTAATACTTACTGATCAATGAGCTTACAGCTGTTATAATGAAGAAAAAAATGTATGGATAAATCTGAACAGGCTGGCTGTCCATCAAGTATATAGTTATCAGTAGAAAAATACTGGTAAACAAGATTGGTTTGAACATATTTTATTGCATAAACATATACAAATGGTTCGAACACAAGTTCTAACAACTTACGAGGTTCACAAGAGCTAGCACTTGCCATGTTTCCTAGGATATGACCAAACATTAATGGTATATAGTATTTGCAGTTCGTAGGATTTGACCAAACATTATTGTATTTGCAGGTGTTAGTTTCTGACATTACCTTTTTTCATATTCCATGTTATTATGTGTATTTACATGTATTTAATATGTATTTGATTAACTAGTACATGCATTTCCTGGTTAATGCTTATAGAGAGAAATGATAGACAGAAACAGAGAGAAGAGGTACCAACAATTACAATTTATGTACCTAGAAGGATATGAACTTGATGTCAAGATGTATAAATATAGTTTGTTGTAATGGATAATTTTGTGTCCCCTTGACTTTTGCCATTGTGTACGGTACTCAATTCCACAGTTATATGGTACACATTGCACCACCAGAAATAGTTTTAAATCAACTTAAGTCTGCTCATGAGAGTGTCTCTCAGAGGTTGTGGTATCTCTGAGGAAAGAGAACATAAT
Source organism: Magallana ariakensis (assembly GCA_020458035.1). NCBI lineage: Eukaryota > Metazoa > Mollusca > Bivalvia > Ostreida > Ostreidae > Magallana > Magallana ariakensis. Next base: position 47,389,720 of record CM035815.1, on the reverse strand, counting down.
TACTGTGCACATGTTCCCCTACTTCTAGGCAACCCTCTCTAGCTTGTAGATCTAATTACCCACCATTTGTTAGGTGCATGCTCTCCATACATTCAACCAATATCGAGACAATGAATATGACATCCTTCAACACCAAGAATCATTCAGGATGGAGATCTGGTGGTATTTTCACATACCTTAACATTTGACCCCAAATCTGATTTTCCTAATGTAAAAGTGTTGACAACAAAGTTCTGTGTGAAGCCCAATGAAATCGGACAAATGTTGATGTAAATTATCCTATTCATGAATATATAAAGCTCTTTGTTTGCTTGTTTTCACATTACAA